>BDMV01000010.1:8291722-8316290 GCA_008326285.1 Oryza officinalis
ATTCATTATCGCATGCGGCGTGCTTAAGACGAGCCTGCCATGCGATAATAGGCCAGACGTTTATGGAATTCCTAACTATTTTGAATTTGTAAGTGATACACATTTCAATAGACATTTTTTTTGACTTCTAGTTTTCTTAGTACTGGAGAAACAATTGTTTTGTTCTAACAGAGTACATAAGTACTACCGCAAAAGAGGTGGACCAGTACATGATCCGGCCAAGAAGAAGTTATCCGTCAAGACTGGCTGGCCGGTACGAACATATATATGCCAATACAACAAACTATCGTACATTAGTTCCTGAATTATATCTAATGATTGGTCCCTCGTAATTATATCGCAGTGTTACAAACAACTAGCGGGAACCAACTTGTGCGGATATTACGTGTGCGAGATGCTCAGAGTCAACGGGAGGTACCGAACAACCAGTGACCAAGTACGTCAGCATTTCCTTCTTTACAAAGAAACCCAACTACAACACATATTTCACTTAGTAACCTTTTGTTGACTTTGCTGTGCACAGATCCCAAAAATCCCTTATGTTGCACAACGATTCGACGACAGGACTATCTGGAACGTGTGCGCTAACCTCTGCCGATTCATCCGTCGTAATGTCTGCAACGCAAGAGGTCTCTTTTACGACAACCAGAGTGAACTCGCATTGGAAGACAAATTTCAACCTCTCAGAGAGTGGGAGAAAGAACAAATGCAATGAGATGTACACTAATTATATATGTGATGAAACAGTTGTGATTTTTGTAATATATGCTTCGTATGTAAACAACGTTTCAATTTATGGTTATGTATTTGATATTTCTTACAGTAATATCATCAATCCGACTATCTCATATGCGTCTATTCGAAAATACGATAATAAATCATACGAAATATAATATCAAATACGATAGGAAAATTTGTTTTCCCAAACGGTCCACTTAATTGGACCACATGCGAAAATCTATCTTCGCATGCGGCTGCTTATATCGGCCGCATGCGAAGATCGGTTTTCGCATGCGGCCGTCATAACTGACCGCATGCGAAGATCGATCTTCGCATGCGGCTGGCTCCGGCCGCATGCGCAAATGGTGATCTTCACAGACCTTTTCGCGCATGCGGCCCGGCCAACCGTATGCGAAGATCGAATCCGCCCGTCTGCAAAAATCCTTTCTGTAGTAGTGGGATAAAGGTTGTACCACAATATAAGAATTGTTGTGGACTGATTCGAATGCACAAAATTCATAAATTTTCAGACAATTAGGTGAAAAAAACAATTCAAAATTTAAATTCTGACTAGTCTTTTCCCTTAGTCTTAGCAAAGGGAAAAGATTGGTTCCATGCTTCTGTTATGGAACAAAATGAGTTATATAAGTAGATATTGGTATTGGCATAACTAAAAATTTATTTTTATTATATCATAAACAAAAGGTGTGCACAAAGTGAACGTAGCTTAACTTAACTGGTTAGGTTTCTTACAATGGAACCATCCTACCCGAATTCAAGTCCTAGAATTGACACAAATGCTTGTATTTATATCTAATTAGTCTTTCAGTGATAGACGACATACCTGTCGATAGCGAGGGTGACATGTTCGTGGTAACTTCGTTAAGATATACCAGTCCAGTCCTTCAAAAATGCACAAAGAGATAGGGTGTGCTTGTGTATATATATTTATAGAGGTGAGTGAGCGTTTTCGTTTGTACAGTTTTTCTTTAGAAAAAATATAAAGTGCGCACAATCTCTGGTGTGAGCAGATATAATTAGTTAGGCATGCTTAGAGATATGCGTCTGGAAGTGAAGTGCCATAGAGTACAACTTTGCTGAGTTGGAAAGGTTTGTAAAAGTGATTTGAAAATTTGTTTTTGCGATGCCTATTATTGAAAATGAACGGAAAAATATAGGTTAGATTTCTATCCGTACGTAGTGGGCTTCAAACTGTTAATGCATTCTTTGTATTGTTCCGTATCATTCATTTTTTAACATTAATTCCATCCATTTCAACAAACTATTTTATAGTTTTGCAAAGAAAAATTCGCTTTGTGGTGAAAATAAAATAGAAGCATTATGGTTTTTGTGAAACATGTCGCACCTAAATTTCGCCATGGTAGCTCAACCGCAATGGTTGAGTTGACTGACAAATTAAAATTTAATAGGTTAAGTAAACTTTATACTATACAATTTAAAATTTCGCAAGAGTATACATAAGTTACATTTCTTTAATATATGATTTTAGTTAAAAAGGTGAGGACATGCATCCGAACTGACAACTCGTACTTAGAAATGATTCTCTTGTCTGAATTACCAGCGATCTGCACAATAACCATATGAACCGGCCGCATGATTGGATTTCACATATATTTTATTGTTCCAAGGAGCAAAACATATCTTTACCAATGTGCACAAAGATTTGGGAAACAAAACCGTTCCAAGCAAATGGCTGATTCTTGTTTCTGTTGAAATTTTATATTGGTCCGTGCGTTTGGAACCAATATTGTACTACTCTGCATAATCCATTTAGACAGCTAATCCGAAGGATATATATACAGAGATTATTTAAACAACTTTCACGAATCATACATATCGTGGAAACATATATATAATGTCCTAGAGATTGGGAATCACGTGGTATTGCTCCTTTCTTCCGTTTTTTTTTGTAATTACTTGTTGCATAATTTCTATGTAGCGCAGAACAGCGGGGTGCTTGATACAACAAACAAATCTATACATTATATAGTGAGACAAATATCACATCATCACCCATTAGCTAGAGCATCTTAGAACTCATACAAACACATGACATGTTATTTACAATTTATTATAGTATAGAGTTTAAAATATAAGTATGTCAAATCATCATTCCAAACATTATTTTCTCACTATTTCAATATATATCCATCCATCATTTTAATAATATTTGACATGCATTTATCTATACATTCTCATGCAAAGCATGGGGTATCACAATCAAGAGTTGTTCATGCATTAAAGATCATTAGGATGGAAATCAAATGGTATTTACAAGAATATCAAGATAGGATTGATTTGTGTATAGCCCTTACTATTTATAATAGGCTCTAGAAGCGTAAGACAATCAATCCGATTACACAATACCCATATTGTGTAGCTCTCATGCTTCCGCCGCCGCTGCTTCCTCTATTCCTCACCATTTTTTTGTTGATAGTAGTTCGTCTTCGCATTGTCAACCTAAGTTGCATTGTTCAGCAGGTAGAAGTCGTTCCTTTGTCCACCTTCGATGTCATAGATCTGGAGGCCATGGTCATGGCCAGCGTCTCACCTTTGTCTCCCCACGTCACACCATGCAGTGTTTGTTGCCATGGCCCACGAGTGCCATCACTGCTAGTGGTCGGCCCTTCCCTCTAGTTGCACCAACCAGAGCCCTAGCATCATTGTTCCTCACCATGCCGACCCTTCTATCCTGGAGACCTTTACACTACTGCAGATCTAGGTCCTTGTCATCGGCCCCTCAAGCGCGCACTGCGTCCTGGTGCTCCTCTCCAGGCCACGCCATTGGCCATACAATCCTCCACGACAGTTGTTGTACGTACCTCCTCCAATCATCTCTGTGATAGTCTCTCCGCGCCCACCATCTTCACCAAGCTCCTCTGGCCTCCTTGCTAGTGAAGGGATCCACCAGTGGTCTTTGCCACCACATCGCCTAGCAAGCCAAAGCCACCAACGTGCCTGTCCACCCAGTTGACCCTAGAGTCATTTCCTCTGCTTTCTTGTTTCTTTCTAGTGAATGAAGTTGAGGGAGATAGATGGGCACATGCGGGTCACAAGGGCTGATTGACTCCCTGGTATTGTGGACGACAATACAAAAAATGCTATGCAGCTGCTGTATTAATTTTTTTTCTCCCGCAAAAATCGATTGGCTTTGCATCACCGCCTCTCATCGACCTCATACGCTCTTCTGTGACATTACCATCTACTCTAGTTTCATCATCAACGTATTGCCCCACATGTTGTCGGCTTAATAGCATGAATGCATGATAGAGTGTGCGGCTACGAGTATGTGCTGCTGCTGCGTTGCCACCTTGGACCATAGTGTCCAAGCTCATGGTCCATGTTTACCAACACTGCTAGTGGACCTCCTATAACTACATCAACATGGAGTTGTAGTTGTATTGCCCTTGGTCTCCAGCAATGTCGTTCTCATTGTCTTCTCTGCCATCCATGCATTCACTTTGTCATCATCCGTATTGTTCATCGTCAACCACTTGGGATCCTCATCTTTTTTAAGCATCGCCACAACCATTCCTGGTCGTTCCTCCTTCAGCTTCGTCTTTGTTCACTATACCTCATCACCTTTTTTCGACTACCTGCATTGACAATTCTCTCTCTATATCACCCTACACACCAGACATTCTACAAGACCTTCGCTGCTCGTCCCCTTGAAAATGATCCAAGGTTCATGGTGGTCTCCAGCCTTGCCACTCGATATTAGCAACACTGCTATGCACATCTTCCTTGAGATTCATCTGAACCTAGCAAACTCTGTGTATCATGTCGTCCTCTACAGTTTTGTTGTCATCTTCGTCAACAACACCTGTGATCGTATCCATGTCTTCTTATTCGTCTTAAGCATGCCCTTGCATACCTTGGTCCATGGTAGCATCTTGTGCGCCTGCCACCATTCAATGGCTCCTCTTGAGCACCATGTGGCTTAGCTGCATTATAAGTGGTACTCCAACTTTGGCTACATCGAAGACAAGTACCTTCCTTGACCATAGCTCTTTTGTGTTCTTCACTTCGGCTACCTTGGCAATGGCATAAGGCATACCGTTATTGGGCACTCTTGTCAGTTTCTTTATAAGTATTCGTGTTGTGCGCGCTTGGACAATAGGAGAATGTTGGATCAATTATATAATAGTCAGAGGAATATTATGTTAGAATTGATTTGTTCAGAGTGTATGCTTATCTATACCCATTCTATACTTTTTATACCAGCCTTTAAACGCTCAATACAATCAATCCAATTCCGCAATACAATCTTATATGCAAATACTTTTCAGGGTAACATACTGGCTTCGATTCTAGGCATAACTACAAAGGTATGATGAAGACAAGGAACTAATACATACATACTGTGTGCCGAAACGTGGAGTCAACGATCATTTAAATATTTGCCAATTATGGGTGAAGCTTTGCAAATAGAAGTAAATAAATATATGTCTCCTCAAGCGTTGGAGTTATTAGTCGTTGCACTTTTAATTCCTGAATTTTATTTACTCTTTGATGAGTGGACTATGTAATAAGTGATTGTAGCTTCTTTGAAGCAAAAGACGGATGTTATTTCATTATGTAAAAAATGTCTTCCATACTCATTTTTATGATATGAGAGACAGAACTCTTGTTCAATTAAAAAAGTATTGCTGCCCAAGTCTCAACGTGAGGGACAGTATTGGAATATAAGTGAATTGTCTCTCTCTTTTTTTTATCAACTTATGTTTTGATTGAACAGATAATATTGATGTATGCAATATATCATATTGCCGGTGTTCGCTAGCAACTGAACTGTGCTTGCCACTGACAAAAGCTATGTATACTTGAGCTTGTGATCCTCCCTATTTAAGCCTCTAAAGACTTCCCTATAATTTGCACGTCAAACCGTCAACTCCGAGTCTCCGACACGAGGCTGCCCGCAAACCAATTCCACTACTCATGGCACTTCCACCAACGCGCGCCATTTCCCTCCGCCTCCTCTTCCTTCTCGCCATGGCCGCCTCAGCCGCACAAGCCGCCACCGCCGCAGAGGCAGCCACCGAGCCATGCTCCACCACCGAGTCTACCTCGTCGTCGGCATCGACGACGGCGTTCCTCCGCGCACGCTGCGCCACCACACGGTACCCGGACGTCTGCTACGACTCCCTCCTCCCCTACGCCTCCACGTTCCAGACAAGCCACGTCAAGCTCGCCGTCGCCGCGGCCGACGTCGCAGCCGCTCACCTCCGCGCGTTCTCCGCACGCATCAAGGACATGCTCCTCCACCACGGCGGCGTTGGCGGCGGCTCGGAGGAAGCCGCGGCCAGCAGCGGCAGCGGCGCTCGCGTGGACGCCGCGCTGCACGACTGCGCGAGCACCATCTCGGCCGCGGCCAACCTGGCAAAGCGGTCGTCGGCGGAGCTCACCCGGCTGAACGCGGACACAGCCTCGACGGAGACAGCGACGTCCACGCCCACCACCGCCGGAGGGAGCACGCAGGCGAGATGGCAGGTCTCCAACGCGAAGACGTGGCTCAGCGCGGCGATGACGAACGAAGGGACGTGCTCTGACGGGTTCGAGGACGCCGGCGCAGCCGTCACGGCGTCGCCGGCCGCGAAGGAGGTCGCCGCCGGCGTGGCGAGTGTGACGCAGCACACCAGCAACGCGCTTGCGCTCGTCAATGGCATTCCGTTGTGAATGCGATTGCGATTGACACAGTGCGTTGTACACTTTGTATAGTGTCATTATTAATATGTATGTGGTACAAAAGGAATTGAATTTCAGGAAATTTCAATCGGCGGTGCACGTTAGCACTAATTACGCCACAATCTGCATAAGGTTAAACTGCTTATCTTTCATTTGTTTAAGTAAGACTATAACAAAATAACAATTAACAAGAGATATCAGGATAATAATTAGGAAAAATGGTTGTTTTACAATAACAATCCCTAATCAATACTCCATCTGGTCCATTGACGTTTTGGGTTTCTAATAAATTTTTCAAGTTGACCAAATTCATAGATAAACGTAACAGCATAAATAAAATTAAATTAGTTATGTTAAATCCACTATTAAATATATTTTATAGTAATTTTTTGAATGCAACTATTTTTTTATAAACTTAACCAGAGTTAAATAAGTTTGATTTGAAACAAAAATGTGAACGGAGAAAGCTAGTCATAATTAGTGCGGGTGCGGTGATAATTTGGTGTGCTTGAACTTTCCAACATTGATAGATCATAAAGTAACAAGCGAAATGTCTTGCAACAGAGAAACATATTCTACTGCCGCATACATGCAAATCGAAACGATTATTCTATTAGAATCTGATCTGCCCAGTCCTGAGCATATATTGTACTAGCAGATCATATTTCGGTTTGGAAGCAATTGTTTAGCTTGGACACCTGGGCTGCTTACATGTTGGAATATTGATCTGGCTGTCTTTGCATCGTCAATGATTTTCTAGACCAAGCCAGCTACATGTACACATGTTCCGCCAATTGGTGTGTATTAAAAATCCTTAAGAGAGTATGGCGTGCACAGTTCTTTAAATATTAATGATTAGGCTCGAGTATGGTGATTAGACTTAAAAAATGTCCTTGTTAACTGATCACTTTTGTCTCAAAAGAGATTGAATCTCCTATTTAATTAATATATTCATCAGTTATACAAATGTACTTTGGAAGAAGCATATGAAAAGGTCGCACTAGTAAAAAAATGTTTGTTAGGCATATAAATTATTTATACGGGTGTTTTTCAACACGCTTGCAACCAAGGCAATGAGGACACAACTAGCTCGGATATAACCATGACTACCTTGTGTATTAATCAGCCAAAGGTTAACCAGTTCTACATAAGATTTACTTGTTATATTTTTTAACATACGTTGCTACATAATGAGTTTTGTTTGTTTTCGTTTACAGAGGTACTTGCTTGGATGAAGGAAAAGAAGCCGAGCATAACGAATGCATGGAATATCAAAGAAGTTGATTGGGGACCAAACCAAGACCTTCTCCAAGTCGACTTCGGGTGCAATTCGGAGTCCAGGACCAGTCTGCACTAAAACGGGCGCCCAGGTCGCATACGTGCTCGGATTGGGGCATTCTTTATATGGATGGAAAGCTAAGAAGATAACCTTTCCAATGGTTCTGGTCCCATGTCCAAATTCATTACGAGTCATCAGGAATTGATCGACCAAATTGACGTTCAGAATCTGTCCCGGCGCTGCGACGCCGTATTTGGGCCTTTGGGCCGTGTATCGTGTTGGAGCCCATTAGGGTTGCGTCAAGGGGTGCTTGCACGACTCTAAACTCCATATATCAGTAGCCGTCGCTATCTTTAGGTTTTGGGTTTTGCTTAGATTAATCTGTCAAGAACAGTTTTGCCGCTAGATCGGTTTGTAAGACCCCAACTTGTGAGCTTAATCATTCATCTGCAATTTTGGTTGTATTCTATCTCGTTGTTGTTTGTGTTCTTCGATTGGCAAACAGGGATTAGCCTTCTCGGCGAGGTCACCCGCGTTTCGACACGGGTGATAACCAGAGGAGACGTGGTGCTGCGATTGCGGGGCTCAAGAGCGTGCGCGTTCAAGAAGCCGGATCGATTTGTGTCGCGACTCCGCCTAAATCGTTGTTTATCAAACCTTTCGGAAGATCAGAAACCCTAGTGCACATCAAGTGGTATCAGAGCTAGTTGTGTCCTCATCACGGCTGACAGACATGATGTGCCATGCACTCCATGTCCTGCAGTGCCATCTCAGGTTACTATATCTTAGCCTAGCAGTAGCACACAGCCTATTGATAAGTACTTAGCAAATCCATTTAAACAAAATGAACATGTTGGTGTTGACCATGAAGGCATCTACTCTAATGATTAAATTGTTGCAATTACTATTGATGGTGAGCAAGATAAAGAGCCTACTGATGTGCTTGAGGTGGTTAGTGAGGAGGGAGAGGAAGAGCAGGATGGTGTCGATGAGGGAGAGGAAGAGAAGGATGGTGTGGAGGAGGAGGGGGAGGAAAAAGAGGAGGGGGAGGAGGAGGAAGAAGAAGAGGATTGGGTGGTTGAAGATTTTATTCCTGTTCAATTTCTAGAGTAGTATATGATAGAAATGACCCCCCAATGACAAAAGATAGTATTTTTGAAAACATTATACAATTTAGATTGTCAATAGCTCAGCATGCAATTAAGCATGAATTTGAGTATAACATTGTTAAGATTGACCTAGGGAGGTTCATTGCCAAGTGCTCTGCTGAGGGGTGCTTGTGGAGAATTCATGCATCAACAATGCAAGACAATGACACAATTCAAGTAAGTATTAATTCTATTATTTATAGTGTACCATTTTTTCATGTATTTGCACTTGCATTTGCAATCAGCTAGGAGATTACTACAAAATTTGTCGTTTACTAATGCAAATACTTCTGCCATTTGTCGTTTAAGATGCCATTTGCTGACCATTAATGTGAAGTTCATTTTTAATTGATGGAAAGTATGCATGTGGCTGCCTATTTTTCATGTATTTGCACTTGCTAAGTATACCACTTTTTGATCTATTCTTCTTATGATAGGTGAAGACCAATCGTGTTGCTTATTCTTGTTCAAGTGCAAGGAGTGAAAAGATCAAACCTGCAAGCAAGGCATGGGTATGTGAAAAGGTTAAGGACTGATTATTAGAGGATGCAACTGTAGGACCAAAAGAATTGCAAAGGAAGATCCATGAGACACACAAAGTTAAGGTGAACTATAAGAGAGTTTATGTTGGGAAGGAATTGGCTCTTAAAAAGTTGTATGGCAAATGGAAAGATGGTTTTCATAGATTGTAAAGCTACAAGGCAATAATTAAAAGGGAATCCCCTGGAAGCTTTGTTGTCATTGATCACCAAACTGTATTGGGGAAGCATAGGTTTAGAAGATTATTCTTTGCATTGAAACCTTGCATAGATAGGTTTCTAGAGGGCCGCAGGCCATATGTGGCAATAGATAGCACATTTTTGACTAGCAAGTTCAAGGGACAGCTGGCAACTGCGTGTGCTATTGATGGGCATAATTGGATGTATCTAGTAGCCTTTGGAGTGATGGATTCAGAGACCAATGACAATTGAAAATGGTTCATGGAGAGACTTAGGGATGCTATCGGGAATCTCGATGGACTCACTATTTGGACAGATGCAAGGAAAGGAGTAGATACTACAATACAACAAGTTTTTCCTTGTGCTAAACATAGAGAATGTATGCTACATTTGGTGAATAATTTCCAGAAGAAGTTTCATGAGAAAGTGTTTGATGATAACCTATGACCTGCAGCATACTCATATAATCCATATTTTTTTCAAAAGCATATTGAGAGAATGGGTGAAGCAAAGCTAGAGGTTGTGGCTTACCTCAAACAAAACCATGTCAGACTTTGGACTAGAAGCTAGTTCTCAGGACAATGCAAGGTTGATTATGTTACAAATAATTTGCCGGAATGTTTCAATAACTAGATCAAGGACCATAAAGGATTGCACTTGGTGAATTTCATGGACAAGATCAGGCATAAGTTAATGGTGAAATGGAATAGAAGAAGGTCCATTTCAAAAAAGCTTGAGGGGAATATACTAGCATACATCATGAAGGAATTGAATGAAAAGAGTAGGGGTTTAAACCATGAAGTTACAAGAAGTGATGATACATTAGCAAAAGTGGAGTGCAAGGCAGGAAGTGGCCATAGGTTTGTTGTCAATCTCAGAGATTTGACATGTAGCTGTAGAGAGTGGCAGGTCTCAGGAAACCATGTACGCATGCTATAGCTTACATCACATCTATCAGAGGTTGTAACATTGAGGATTATGTAGACAAATGTTACTCTGTTAGTAGGTTCTAGATGGCTTATTCAAAAGTAATCCCTCCTTTGGTTGACAAATCTCAATGGCCCAATCCTACCCATGATTACTTGCATCCACCGGTTCTCAAAAAAATAGCAGGCAGGCCAAAGAGTACAAGGTATAAAGGTTGCAATGAAAAGTGCAACATAGGAGCTAACAAAGATAGGCACAAGTGTCCACTTTGTAAGGGTTATGATCATCATTGGCATAGTTGCAAAGAAGGTGATCTTGCTAATTACCAAGCAATGCTAGCTGAAAAGTACCTTCTTGTTTATAATGTGAAATATTTCATCTTCATTCTCATTGTTAATTTGTCTTGTTTAAAATATTTTCTTGCATGTCTAAAATATTAGTTGTAGGGGTCCTCCAAAAAAAGGCAAAAGAAGGCTACTAATGCATATGGTGAAACTAGCATTGTACCTATTCCTAGTGAATATTGTTCCCAAAATCCTTGCTTGGCTCCAAAAATGTCATATTCATCAACCAAAAGTTGCCAAAGTGGGAAAAAAGGACATGACCTTACATTACTTCATTAGACTCAATTAGGTATATTAGTTCTATGAGATTTCATCTTCACTGATCACTTTGTTATTTGCTTATATTTTCCTTTTAAAAATTATTGTCTTACATTTATGTCAATCTTTAGATCAAGATCAGTGACAGGATCCAACCAACCAGAACCTTTGAGTGTGCTGATGGCACTACCAACACTTGGAGATAAGTACAAGGCCAAGACCAAGCCTAAGGCAAAGTCTAAAGCCAAGGTAGCCAATAAGAAAAACAAAAAAGATAGCACTGCTACTACACCTTTATCTCAAATCAATCGAAAAAGTAGATATGTTCATGTGTCTCCAGATAGTCCAGCAATGGGGACAAGAAGCAAAAAGAAATCTCTACATTTTAATTGAGACAATATGTGTTAAATTATTTTGGTACTGTAATATCTGGGAGTTAATTTGGTTTTGGGGTTAATTTGGTACTGCAATATCTGGGAGTATTGCTCTAGTTAATTTGTATGTTAGCACTATGTCAGTATGCACTGTGATGAGTGCTGATGCACTATGATTTATTTTGGTACTATGTCAGTATGCATTTTGGTACTATGTGGTCATTTGAACCTTTATGACATGACCATGTTAGAGACCTCAGTGTTTAGTGTGTGTTCAAGCTTTTGTTGGTGAACTACATGTTTAATGTCTTTGTGAAAAATATATGTGATGGTAGTGGCTAAAAATTATGTGACTGAAAAATATTGGCTGGATTATGTTTTGTGTATAGATTAATGCTGAAATATTGTATATACATGTACATGTCAACCAAATTCAAACTACCATATTATAACCAATTGGTACTACATGTCTAACAACTCAGAAGGACAAATATGTCTTTTTACTCTAGAATTAACAGACAATAGACAGGAGTGGCATGAGAGGGTGCGCAAATTTGGACCAATGGCATATAGGGGAAGAGCCAATTTTGAGTGGCATATAAGGGATCAGATCAGTTTTCAGTGGCAGATAAGGAATTCTCTCATTTTTCAGACGTATTTAAGAATTGCCTAAAAAATATATTTAAGAACTGCCTGAAAAATATATTAAGTCCCTGCCTGGGCTATTACTGAAGGCATCTATATGTGGAAACACTTTTCACAGGCGGATCTGGCCTATGAATCGCTTGTGTTGTTGTATTAAATAAATAAAATTCAACTACTATGCAGCAATGTGTCAATTTTTGTATGGCGCATTTCTAATTATTAGCACATATCCACATCAATAACATTACAAATTCACGCCATATTCACATTGAATGAACATTTTATATAAGTGCTAATTAAGTTGATCATAGACATTGTCCACATCAATGCTTGAAAGCAAAATGTATATTGACAGACACGGTTTTTAGTCATACAAATTCAATATCTACCCTAGCTCACATGAGATATATGGTGTTATTTATATTTAAGATGTCTACTCCAAACATGTGCTCAATAGTAACTATTGGATGTATGTAAGCACTTTCTTTTGCATCAACATACCGATCCATTTCGTCTCCGAAGATTGTGAAATGTTTTAGCTCTGAACAAAAGTAGATACTGCTTAAAGTCATCAACCAAATAAGGTTCAGGTTGAGTGAATGTGTAACCAAGCTAATTCATCACCTTAAGTAAGATGTATTGCAAGCTAGCTTTCGTTAGCATCTGTTGACGCCAAATCCGTACCGCCAATGAGGACCCGGCGCGCGGACACACAAAGGCCTATGAGATCTGCTTAGCTCCAGTGCAGGTCCTAAAATTGATGAAGTGCGGGCGTGCCAGTCAGTTTGATCCTGCCACTGACAAGATATGCAAAACAGTAGAAAATATAGTGTATCGGCCTATCGACCGATAGCAAAAAACAGCCCATCGGCCGATGAGCCGATAGAGCAAAAATAGCCGATCGGCCGATGAGCCGATGGCGCGATTCCAGCTGATGCCGATATTAGCCAATGCAATTAGGGTTTCGAACCATCGGCCGTGTACTGAGCAAACATCTATGTAGAGGCAATCGGCCGACGATAACATGATGGTATGGCAATGTGATATACTATAATCCAAATATAAAGTAAACATTGATCTGCAGATTAAAGCACACATCGGCCAAAGGTCCGATGGCATAAACTCCCAATAAGCAGATAAACAATAAATACTCTGTTGTCATCGGCCAGATCCAATCTATATGTAAAACTCTTGGGCCAATGCAACGTCCAGATAACTCACCGGCTGAAACCCCGATGAAACCCTTATTGGCAGCCAACAAGCAGGCTAGATATTACGGTTCTAATCACGACTTACTAGGTCAAACCGAACTGATGCAGCAGTAAGTATGAAAAGAAACGCAAGACCTAGACAATCAAGCCCTTGACTGATTTTCAGAGTGGTGGATACCTTAGCCAATCTAATCTAGCAAGGCGATTTAGTCGATACCAGCATAAACCCTAAAGCGAATCTCAGCCGATAAGCCTAAATCGAGAAGCCGAACCAGATTGACTAAGATATATGATAGTAGATACTTACGATGACGAGATCAGAACGTCAAAGCCCTAGCCCCGACAGCGCAGGCAGCCATAACGACTCTTACCCCTCGTGTGAAGGGCATGAACTCGCCGAAGAAGACGAAAAGTAAAGGTTGGCGATGCGCCGAAGTTGTATTGATCGTGAGATGATTACATGAACTACGGGCTTACATATTTATACCCATAGGCTAACAAAAATTCTAACAGAATACGACTCAAACTTTCCTAAAGATAAAATAGAAACTAACAAACTCTTCCTAATTAATAGATACAAGCCGCATCCTCCTTAGATTCGATTTCTTCCGGATAAGATCCTCCCAAACCGAATCTAACAAGAATCCGACTGCTGAAAATATGGATAACTCCTATCGGCCGCTCGTAGACCTCCGAAGCCGATACAGACTTTGAAGCCGATATGTACTCTGAGCCGATACACAAACTAGGCCGATGATGACTTTGGGGCTTACCAAATTCTGGCATTAACAGCATCTTAGAAGCTTCTCCCGACACATAGGACTATTACAACCATTAGTATTAATACAATTGGAAGGAATGTACCTAGAAATTTCAAGACTCTAACTAGATGGGCATTGGAAAGACTGAAAGACATAACTATCATATCATTGTTTTCTGTAAGCCCTTTTAATTTGAAATAACTAAAGTCAAAGAAGAGTGGGTTACTGCTTGAAGCTGGTTGGTTGCTCCCCTGACAAATATTTCGATGGGCATGCTCTGTCCATGGCATGTAGGATCAAATAGCAATAACTAAGCCAACAAGAGAGAGATGAATGGTTGGAGTTCCCAAAAACCCAAAATATTTGTGGAATAAAAAGTTATCCTTATTGCAGATGGAGATCAGTCTGACCGGAGTTGATCCACCGGACTGACTGCACAAAGACCTTCAGTCTGACTGCGCAATCTTGCCGCCGTCGCATGTTGCCTCCGTCGGTCCAATTGATGTTTCCCCACCGGTCTAACCACCACAATGCTGTCGGCCTAACTATGGTACTTCGCCGGTGTGACCACCCGAATCCAAGCAAAACACAAATCGAAGATCTCTCAAAGTAGATTAAACTTTATTGCTTCTGTTAGCGTTTACAAAGTGCAACAAAAGCACTACTCTCACAAATCTCCTCGACAAAACTCGAAAACCTAACTTTTGTCATAACTCAACTCTCTTCAAATCGATACCGAAAGGCCTCAATCTCTCTCTCTATTTATACCAATAGATAGACAACCTAAAGCTACGACTTCAATTTGTACAAGAAGTTCTTGTCCCGTAGGAAACCTTCCCGTACAAGAAATAAACTTGTACAAAACCAATCATACTAAATTTGGACTCCTTCCAAACTTGACTCCACATCCCATATGCACAAAATATCTCTATCGTATGCCATATGAAATCTTCACCAACCACGTGACTCGTTCTTTAGCCTAAGCATCTCGCATGATATCCTGATCGTCCGGACATCATCTTCTCCCAAGTTGACTCACGATACATTACCAGCAATGCTCTCTCAAGGCATCAAGACACACCTGACTTAACATTAGCACACAACAGTATTACATACGTATATAAATCATCTAGAAGTCATTAACATGAATTAATCATGAGTATCCAAATAAACAATCTGAAACCGAAACCGACATAGAGCCGGCCAGTCATACCGTCGGGCTGGCCAGTCTGACCACTCACATAACTCTGGTCTGACTAGCCTAGCCTAGCCTAGCCTAGCCGGTCTGACGGCGACCATCAGAAAAATTCCTGTTTATCGTGTGAAAAACTATTCATCATCACCCAGTCTGACCAGTACACACATCCTGGTCTAACCAGCTGCAAAACCACTTCGCTAAAAATCTCCAAATATCAAAATCAATTATCTCACATGCTAATTGTTCATCATAAAATAAATAATCAAAACATACTTTGATTTCAGATGGCTCGCACATAATTAGAGTATTACATTGTGGATATTGATCAATGGTAATATGCACTTGTACATATCATCATCATGACAAGCACCAGCGTCAAGAGTACTGATATATGCCTTGTTGCATCCATGGCAAGCACCAATTCTGAAGAAACTAATCCGTCTTCGCCAGTGTGCATACTACGCCAGCTGCAGGTTTCAAACGGTGTAATCTTCTACGTACTACACCACTACGCTGGATTTCTGGCAAAGATGCTTGCCGTGGTAACCCTTTTATTAATAGGTTAATTAAACATGTAATCTTTATTGAAACATTAAGCTGTGTTGTTTCACCTTTTAGATCCTCATAACCACATGCAGACAGCAGCTACCATTGACTTGACTACTTCTAAAGTTCTACTTAATTCTTAACATGTACTCACTCTATAATAAAATGTACTAACGTTTTATATCCAAATTTGGCTCTTACAATATAAATAGGAAACTATAGCCAAATTTAAAAAGAACCCAGACTTGTCACGCGAGGCCGATCTAGCCACAACAATGGGGCTGGTCAGACCGACGGCAAGGGCCTGGTCTGACCAGCGGCATGTGGCCGGTCTGACCGGCTAAGTCCGACTCCGAGTTTGATGTGTCGGTTCTTATGTTTTCTTGCTAAGGTCTGAGATTTTAGAGTCCTAATTGGTTTGTACCTAATTGGACATGAAAAACACCCTGGGAAGTAAGTCCACCCCTCTTATAATTATAAGGGGGCTAAGGCCGATTGAAACAACCAATCAATTATCAAAATCAATTTAGTTACCCAAACCCTCTATATTCTACATCTTCCTCCTTCTTGCTACCAGTCAATTCTCCTCAAATTCCCCAATTGTTCATCATCTCTCGTCTCTATGGCGTTAGACGACGTCCAAGCTGGCCGGCCAAGCCAAGGACAAACCGACATGCGTTCACCCTCACGGGGTTCCTTCTAGGTGTTCGTTTGGCAGCATCTACCCACTTCCTACGGCGACATGTCTCCAACTATCGCCGCGGGTTACACATAACGTGGTCAAGGTGTGGTGGTGCGATTCTACGCCAACACATTTTTTTGGCTACTCCACTGGAGACGATTTCAGTTGCTATAACCAAAACTCTAGTTCTCCACCATGGGCTCTCATACCAATCTTGATCAAGACAACATCATGGTCGCGGATTATGTAGAGTTGCCGGAAGCCGATCACCAGGCTTTCGAATCTCAACTTGAAGATCTACGGCAGAAGATGGCTTCATACTACCGAAAGACGAGGCAAGGCGTCATCAAACAATGGGAATTCTCATTGCCCATCTACACCACATCTAACGTAACAACTGATTTTAGCAATACCCTCATTTTTTGCATCTGTTGACGCGAAATTCATTGTTCACACGAAGGCCTAGGAGATCTGCTTAGCTTCAGTGCAGGACCTATCAATCGGGTTTAGGGCGTGCTAGTTAGTTTGATCCTACAACTAACAAGATAAATAGATCAGGAGCCGATCGACCAAGAAGCCAATGGGATGTAGTGAAGCTAGCCGATATCAAAAGGATTTTGATTAATTGGCTATAGATCCAATCTAGATCCAAATAATCATATAAACAATGAGATTTATGTTATCATCGGCTAGAATTAAACTGTGCATAATCATCAATAAACCGTTCTTTATCAAAAGCAATCTTGATAAATATGACCAAACCGAGACAGTATAAAATTGAAATTGATAAAGATAGATTTAACTAAAGATTATAAAAGTTTGATTATAAGCCGATGTAACTCAAAAGATACAACAAGATAATATAATGTAAATCAATCGGTCAAAACTGATATAATGTGATAGATATATATCCGATGGTTAAAACATACATTGGCTAGAGATCCGATGTAAGTAAATTAAAGCGTATATCGGCTGATTAACCGATATATCTGATAGCTGAAGTCCAAAGTAATGATAACTCATTGGCTAGCAACCCGATGAACATTGCATAAAAACCTATTGGCTTGCTAGAATTAAACTCATCAACAACAATCTAATATATCGGACCTAACCATGATAGTATAAGATTAAAGATAATAAGTAAAACTTATCTAACAGATAGATCAACACAAACATGATGGATATATAAATCTATCTAAAACAGCAATACGATCAGAGGAATATAAACTTAGCCAGAATATCAGACCTAACCAAGAAAGGCCTAACTAAGTCGATACAACACCTAAACAACAATGCATGTTAAAGATAGAATAAATATATAAAAAGGCAACGCTTGCATCAACTTAGATAGAATATCAGACTTAACCGAGAAAGTTCTAGCCACGCTGATACAAGCGAAGTTGATAGAACTTACTTCCTCGACGGAGATTGAACTCAACCGATGCAGCCCAACTCGAAACTAAGAACTCACTGGAATAAAAGATGGCGATGCACCAAATGTAATTGTATTGATCTGTAGAGATGATTTACAAAGATATCGGGTATACATATTTATACCCTTGAGTTGATACTACTCCAGATCAGACACGATTCAGGTTCCCTAAAGATAAAAGAAAAAACACAAGTCCTAATCGGAGAGTAAATAAAACTTTCGAAAGATAAAAGGAAAATTACTAAATCCTGTCTAATTAATAGATAGAATTAAATTGCCATGCTGCGGTCTTCACGATTCCTCTTTGAATTCGGTCTCTTCTGGACATGCTTTCATTGGCTGATCGATTTCTTTCCTTAACCAAATTCACTAATGAACCATAGCAAATTTTGGTGTTAACAACATCTAATGTTGCTCAAATAGTAGATGGTGTTGTTATTGCTAGTTTAAACAATCAGTTTACTTCTTTTAGTACTACCTTTGAGAAAACCTTAGATGCTCACATAAATGAACTAAAGAATTGGCTAAATTGTCGATTGCTAGGTTGTGCATCTAGTTCATACAATAGCAAGCACTTGTATGGTGTTTCATCGGCTTACAATTTAACATCGGTACCTATACAACAAGATTGGCCGATGGAGAAGTACCAACAATTCTCTTAATACGGTAGATCCTAAACTCATCCCTCCGGCACAGTACGTCGGTCAGATCGCTACAGCACCATCGGTCAGACCGATAGTAACGACCGGTCAGACCACTGCAACATTGCCGGTCAGACCGAACGTGGTGGTTGGTCCGAAAGGGGGGGCATTGCAAGTCAGACAGCAGCTGGCGAGTCTTTTAGGATCGGTTCCTACATCTGCCATTCCTAGTAATCCTATGACTAGTACAGGAGCAGAACCCAAGAGTCTTAGTGATGAGATTGTCGAAGCTTTTAGAAACGCTTTTGGCATAGATACTATAATTAAAAAAGATCTGGCTCAAGAAAGTCAAGCAAAATAAGCCGAGATCTCTCAAAAGGCTAAGTTTGATCGTCCGCATGACAATATAGTTGATGAGTTTATATCTCCGGATGATAAGACAGTTAATGTGCATACAACCAAATGGGTTAGGACCTCTAAGTATGAATCATTCGTTTGCTCTATCCTTAAGCCAGTTGTTCCTAAAAATCAACACAAGGAAAGAAAATTCACATTTGATGTGGCCAAATGCGATAAGATCTTTGATTATTTGTTAGGGCATAAGCAAATCAAATTGTTGCAAGGCCATGTCATACCGCCGTCTGAGGAGCTAAAGCAGTGTGCATATTGTAAGTGACACAATTCAAATTCTCATGCCACTAATGATTGCAACATATTCAAAAGACAGGTTCAATCAGCCATTGATGAAGGACGATTGAAATTTGTGAGTATGCCAATAGATAAACAACATGCTCTCATGAATACCATTGAGGTGCAAGAGAAGAAGAAGAACCCCGATTGCAAGGAGAATACCAAGATCATATCGAAAGCTTCAATGCTCGGGAGGCAAAAGAACAAACCAAAGGTCCTAAGATATGACAAGCCACGGATTACAAAAGGTGACAAGCAATGGGTCAAGCAATGGCCAAGGAAATCAAGATCACCTACCAAGCAAGGTGGGAGACGAACAAGGATGGACCATCGGCAACCTTCTTCTCTTTCTTCATGGTATTATCCTTGGTATGTACCATGGAACTTCAATGGTATATGGATGATGCCTACTTATATACCATATTATTATTATACATTATGGGCATTATCACAAATACGATTTTTAATAATCAATCGTGTTCTTCTCATCGCCGATTGAAAGAAAAGAATCAGTTACAAAGGAATCAGCGCAAAAAAGTGGTGAGGCAAGAGTAGAAGCCAAAACAAAACAAAACAGAATCTGAATAAGAGGGGGCCTCTCATAGTATTCTTATATCATCATTAAACACATAAGCCTTAGAGGCATGTATGGCCGATATTAGTGGATATCATCCTTAGATAACCCTGTGCTTAGTGCTTTTCGGTTCACAAGTTCACCAAAAAGGCAGGGGATGTGTTTATAACCAAATTTGGCTCCAAGAGTATAAAATAGGAAACTATAACAAAATTTGGAAAGAACCCAGACTTGCCACACGAGGCCTGTCTGACCGCAGCCCTCGGGCCGATCAGACCGATGGCAGGGGTCGATCTGATCGGTGACATGTGGCCGGTCAGACCGGCAGAGTCCGACTCCATGTCCGATTTATCGGTTCTCGAGTTTCCTAGGTAAGGCCTAAGACTTTAGAGTCCTAATTAGTTTCTACACCTAATTGGACATGAAAAAGATCCTGAGGAGTAAGTTCACCCCTCTATAAATATAAGAGGGTTAAGACTGATTGAAACAACCAATCAATCGTCAAAATCAATTTATTTACCCAAACCCTCTGTATTCTACATCTCTCTCCTTCTTGCTACTTATCCCAATGCCTATTCTTCTCAAATTTTCCAATTGTTAGTTGTCTATCGTCTCTACGGTGTTAGACAACGTCCTAGCTGGCCTGCCGAGCGTAGGACAAACCGACACGTGTTCATCCTGACAAGGTCCTTCCGGGTGTTCATTCGGCGGCATCTACCCACTCTCTACGACGACGCGTCTCCGGGTGCCTTCGTGGATTGCACATAACGTGCTCAAGGTGTGACAGCGCGATTTTACTTCAACACTAACAATGAGTAATAGATAGGATATATTCTATTAGTACGAGTCTTTGCCCTAAAATAACATGTATTTTTATTATTTTTAAGATGTAACACTATATATCTATCCATCCGTATTATCATGTGTCTAATCTGGTTCTGAATTGCTCTATATTTTGAAACGGAGCAATTAGTAATTGATAGGAACAATAATGAAGGACCAATAATGAAGTACAGACGCGAAGATCTCTTAAACTAGAATTCTGGATCAGACATGAATCCTCGCTAGAGAACGGGCACGTTCTTTTCAATCCAATCCATAGGGTTCGGCTGACTTAGTACACGTAAAACGAAAAATATGATTAGTTATGATTAATTAGTATTAATTATTAAAAATTTTAAAAATGAAGTTATTTGTATTTTTAAAATACCTTATAAAAAGTTTTCGTACATATCATCCAGTTTGAGAAATGTGTTAACGAAAAACAAATAGTAGCTAAGTTCAATCATACTCCCTCCATCTCATTTTAATCACCCATAAATAAAGGGCACCAAAACCAAACATATCAACACAACCATAAAATTTGTCGTCTCGTATCCAACATAAATTAATTCACGCTTTAAATGTTACTTGGGTTGAACCAATAAAAATTAATCTTGATTGGTCCCGTGCGTACAGTTGCAAGTTGCATACATAGGGTATTCCATGAAGCATATTTTCTCTTTTTACAATAAACAAAAAAACACTTTGTTAGATTATAAAAGACACTTTGTTAGGTTATGATCATTTTAAAAACCTCAAAAATTTTAGGTAATAATTAAACTGAGATAGAGAGAGTACTGTTTAGAACAGGACCTATATTTGAAAGAATGTTTGACCAGCTGCGCGCTGAATTGGTTGGCTGGAGTAGCGAGTCCATTCGGTCTTTGCATTTTCCCGTCAATCCGTCAAGTTTTTCATGTACTGCACATGGGTTTCCGTGTCTCCTGCGCTAGAGTATATTGGGCTTATTGTTCCGGTTCCATGCAGCTTGGACTTGGTGGGGAAGCTCCTCCAATTCCGATTAGCTAGCTTGTGCCGAGTTTGCTGGGCGGTGGGCTCCGGCATTTCCATTCCTCCCTTTGCTCCCGGCAACGGGGACTACTAATTTGTGCATAAGTGCCACTACAGTAACTCGCACGCACTGCCACTTGATAGGTCATGCGTAGTGCTCCCATCACTAATCGCGACGATTAGAGTTAATCACGAGTAATTTCTCAATAAAATAATAAAAATAATAAATATTCGAGTTGAAAGTTTTTAAATACTGTCTTGAAATTCTCTTTTTTTCTTTGCTTTTTTAGATATTTCATAAAATGGACTCTCTACGGATCCGCACTAGTGATCAATTTTTCAAAATCTAATTTGAAAGTCTTCAGATATTGACTTAAAATTTTCAAACTAGGTTCAAAGCATTTGAATTTTGAGTTGAAAGTTTTGAATTTTGAGTTAAAAGTTTTTAAAAGTTGAATGTTTTTGAATCTTGACTTGAAAGTTTTCAAATCATAAGTTGAAAGTTTCAAAATATTAGTTGAAAATTTTAAATTTTGACCTAAAAGTTTTCAAATCGATCTATATTAAAGTTGTTGACTCGAAAGTTTTCAATGAGAGAAGAAAAAGGAAATTATATTATAACTTTTTAATTTTCTTAATAAAAGTAGCAACAACCATCTAGAAAAAAGAGGCACATAAGTGTAATTGTTTTGTCGTAATTAGTGTATCCTTATTGGAAGCTAATTACATAGAGCTAGCAATAATCACAATGTCCTAATCGGATTAGGCCAATTAAGCACCGACATATCAGCGCGCGCGTCCGTGACAATCTCGACGACGTGCACGACTTCGTTAAGTCGGGCGTATGGGCCAATTAACAAAACCGTCCGGCAACTGCCATAGCCCATAGTGCCAATAACCACAAGGCGGCAGCGGACCGGCCCCAAATCAAGCCACATCAAGGATCAGAGGTTGGATGATATCTGAATGTGCTATCTGCTTCTTCTATGTGTTTCCGCTGCATTTTTTTTCTTGATTACTTTTGGTTGGGTATCATCCGATCCGATATAGTACAATTCTGGAATCAATCCCAATCATAACACCCAAACTTGATTTTATTTTCATGTACATCCAAGTAGAAATATTTGAGTTTGAATACTTAGTCCGTCTCAAAATATTGTAAGCTAGGACCGTATTGGACGTATCCTATTGCTACGAATATGAATAAATTCGTCTCGTTCGGTCCTAGATTACATCCCACTTGAGTTAGTAGTAGTGTAGTAGAAATCAAATCCAACCATAGATTGCTTTGAGTAATTTAGACTTTTCATTCCTAATTATGAAGGGGCAAATTAGTCTATACCCATTCAATCAACCAGCCCAAGTCCCGTTATGCATCTTCCTTTCGTTAGAAGAAATGCAGGACGGCCGCTGTGGCGCAGCCCCTTCTCCAACCATCCTCCTCGTGCGAATCGGCGATTCGATCTGCACACCGCCACCCATCCTACCTGCGCATCTAATGCCCAACGCCCTCCTTGCACGAACCAATGTTGTGGCGGTGCCTGAGGCTGTACACCCCGATGTGCTCCCATTGGCCACCCGTCCTCCCTACACGAGCCCTTCCGTGTGAGTCATCGCCTCTCTTCTCTAATTTCTATGTTATACAAACCCATTGAGTCGTCGCCACTAGTGCAGATCCTCTCATCTGTGACGGACTGTAATATAACTGGATTTTGCGGGCCGTCACAAAAAAAACATCTCAAACGGGCCTAAAAAGAGGCCGATTGAGATATGGTCGGAGAGACATGTTAAATGTGCATAGAACTGAAGCCCGTCACGGATGACACATATCTGTGACGGGCCTAAACTAGGGCCCGATTGAGATAACCTTAAATATCTCAATCGGGCCGTAGTTGGAGCCCGTCACAGATGACAATCATCTGTGACGGGCCCCAACTTAAGGCCCGATTGAGATAACCTTAAATATCTCATCGGGCTGTAATTGCAGCCCGTCACAGATGACAATCATCTGTGACGGCCCCATCTTGATGCCCGTTTGAGATATCTACAAAGCCCGTCACAGATGGCACTCCTCTGTGACGGGCTTTTTTTTAGGCCCGATAAAGATACCTTATATGCCCGATTGTTAGTGCACACTATAAATAGCCGCAACCGCTCAGAGTATCTGTATCCCACTATTCACAACTCTGGTGGGAGGTTGGAGGGGGCGAAATTTTTTTTTCCCAAAGAGTAAATTCATAAAGGTAAGTGACAAATAATAATCATTAATTTAGAAAATTCATCAATTTTTATGAATTTAGCAGTATTTATCTTATAAGATGTTTCTCTGATTCTTTTTTCATTTCTGTAGAGATGGATCGAAGTTGGATGTATGCGAAATCTGTGAAACGTCATAGTCAAGAGTATAGAAATGGGGTATTAAATTTTATTAACGTCGCGGAGGAGGATAGGAAAAGAAGAAACAGCGATTACATGTGTTGTCCATGTGCAGATTGCAAGAATGAAAATATGTTTGATAGCCGAATGGATGTACACACTCATCTGATACAACGAGGATTCATGGAGGGCTACACATGTTGGGTTAAGCATGGAGAGCAAGAATCAGGAAGTGGTGCTACTGCAGACAGTACTGGTGCGCAAAATCAGGAAGATGAAGATGAGCATGACATGTTTGTACCTTCTCCACTAGGCGGTGAAATGGTTGATGTTGATCATGATCTGCTGCAAGACATGTTACGTGACGTTGAGGATCCAGCTTACAATGAGAGAGATTCCGTAAAGTTCAGCAGGTTGGTCAGTGACTCGCAGACGCCTCTGTACGCCGGATGCAAAGCAAAGCAGACCAAATTATCAGCTACCTTGGACCTAATGAAGCTGAAG